>ARYC01000614.1:0-31053 GCA_000711775.1 Oxytricha trifallax | reverse complement strand
ATATAATTCTATAATTAATGAATGGATAGTAGAACTAGTAGTAAGTTCTTGGAAGTGTGGGAAATGGAGAATATCAAAGCAATAACTAAATCAATACTATATATCAGACTTCATAAATAAATTCATTCATCATAACATAATCATATATTAGACATGAATTATGTCCAATACAGTAGAGTTTAAGATTATAAGTGTGAATCTAAAAATAGAAATCTTTTGAATTTTATATAGTCATAGTTTTAACTTGAACATACCTGGTATTTTAACTAATTAGCAGCAATATGAGTGCTTAGAAAGATGCATAGTAACAATAATAAATACTATAAGATCCTGATCAAGATTTGAGGTAGCCTATCAGGCCTAAGAAAAAAGTACCTATCACTACTCTTGATACAGATCTCATATGTATCAGTAATATATTTCTTATATTAGGATAATATATATAAATGTAATTTATTATTTTACGAGAAAATTCGAGGTACAAAAATTCCAATGTTAATACTTAATCATTATTTTACATTTTCTTACCCAAATTAAAATTGTTGTGTTAAAAGATCTCAACAGGTGACTGAACCTGGTAAAGCAAAGAATCTACAACGAAGCCCGTCTCTCAGAAAAATACCATCAAGAGTTCCTGGGTATCTCCTAAATCTTAACTCACGATTTCTAGCATTTATGCGTCCGATTAAAGCCAAGAAACCTCAATGCTTTCTATGAGATATATGAACACTATTTCGGCGAGGATGAAGTGGCAGTATGACAAGAGAGTGAAGTCATAGATTTAGAGAAAGAAGAAAAAAGTATAAAGAAAAATCAGAATGGGAAGAGCAAGTTAACTCAGATACATGATCAGCACATGGTAATCTTCTACTTTACTTTTATTATAAAGTTAAAATGAGTTGCGCACATTATATTTGATACAAATCTTCATGGCGAAGTATGGGAAGTACATAGTAGACGAGGTAAATCACTATCTGCATTAAGAAGAACTGCTTTCACAAATTAATCTCTCTGAATCTATTAAGAAGTAAAAACTAGAAAATCATTTGTAAAATTCCAACAATAATAATGATCCTGATTCAAAGGCTTCATCTACTACGAAAAGCACTTCTCCCTTTCTAGAAAATTAAAATAAAAAGGAAAGAAAGAAACGCCAGAAAAAGCTTAAGAATGAGCATTTGCTGCTTCCTGATGAAGAATCTGAAAACTTTTATAATGAGAAAGAATCACCGGTCAAATAACTCACTAATAATCCTAAAAGTCCCATTAAAATAGCCAATTTAAGCGATAAAATTCATGAAGTTGATGATGAAGAGGATGAGTATGATTCAAGAGATGACAGCGATGAAGATTCTGATTAATCAGACTCAGATTAGTAAATACCACCAAATTTAGCAAAGAAAAAGCGTTATTACTACGATGACGATGATACTTATGTGTATGGCTAGGTTTAAAAGCAAAAACGAAGTAACGATGAGTCACAAGACGATGATGAGGATATGTTGGATGAAAATCAGTATGAATTTTAGGAGGATGAACTGGCTATGTACCTAAATGACGATTTCAATGAATAAATGCTAAATGATGAAGAAGTTGAGGAGAGTATAGTGTAATCCACTTAAATAGGGGGTGGAGAAGAAAATACTTATATTATGCAAGACATCAACAATTTTGATGTTTAACAAGACACAATCAGTCATGATTAGTAAGAATAAACCTAATTGTTAGATTAAGAGCAATAGTAGATGCTTTTAGAAGGCGTAGTAGATGATGAGGATATAATACAGACTTAAATAGAGACATAACAATTAACTCAACTGCAGAAAAATATTATTACTGCTGAATAAGATTAGTAACAATTTGAACTAAATACCATTTTCAAAGTAAATTAGGATTTCAATGAAAATAAGCTAAGTAAGCTCCAAAGTGACTAAATAGATAATGATCCTGATGAATTGTGCTCTGAAGATACTCTGGATGAAAATAGATAAATTGACTGAAAATAGTCAATTTTTGTCATAAAAACTTTAATAAAAAATTACCACTGTAAATATTCCGAAATATCTTTTACCAGAAATTAATCAACATCTATTTAATTTCAATTTAAAATCAATTTTAACTCTTAAATTTTGTGTTTTTTTCTTATAATTTAAATGATTATCATTATTTTTTTCATATTGCTTGAGATATTTTGGATGAATAAAATTATAGAAATATATTATTGTTAATTAATAATTATTAATATTCAAAAAGGGAGGCTTAGTCTCATAATTAATTCGTTTAGCTTGACAGTCAAACTCACTCAATAAACTGAGCTTAAAAACTTAAATTATACTAAATTTAATCACAACATAAAACAACAACTCAGAATAAGAATAATAAAAACCACACAAATTAAAATTAAATTTAGATAATTAATAAAATATGATGTTTTTATATATTAAAAATAATCTCTAAAATATTTATTTACCTTTTATTTATAATGAGTTTAGTAAAATCATAATGAGAATACTAATCTAAGAGCAATAAGTTTAAATATAAATAAACTATAAAGACCATAAAAAAAATGCTGCAAAATATTAGATAGCTAAAGTTATAACATAAAATTTAATTAAAATTAAAAAAAAAACTAAAAAAACCTTCCTTTGTTAAAAAATGATTCAGGGGTTTTGAAAATATAAATAACAGAACAAAATAAAAATGGGAAATTGCAATTTCAAAACAGAATACGATAACGATAACGTGGCTTGTAAGTAACAAGTTTTCAACCAACAAACATCAATCCCATTTTAATTATAATTACTCATGATAATCGGGAATCATTCGAAATTTCTAAACATTTTATATTATAGAAGTTACAAAGTCACATTTCCTCTTCCATTATTAATTATATATATTTGAATTTTATCAGAATATTTGTGACTTTTGTTTAAATTACACTAATGTAAAACTAGAAGGTATTGAATATACAAAATTGGCAAATTTTTATTTTTTAATACGTGATCGGCAGAGGCGGTTTTGGTAAAGTATGGAAAGTAGAGAAGAAAAAAGAGAAAAAGCTTTTCGCTATGAAAGAGATGCACAAAGGTAGAGTAATATCCAAGCGCAGCGTCAACTCAGTAATGAACGAAAAGAAATTCCTATCGCAACTCAGACACCCGTAAGTATACCAAATAATAAGTATTTTCACAAGCACCCTGTAACAAACATCAGGGGATATTTACATTGCAGGAATTAATCAGTCATTTATTTTGCATTCAATTATAATAATAAATATTGTTGAATTGGGTGATCGGAGATTCATAATAATATCACATTTATGAATAATCTAACTTAATCAAAAGATTTGAACTTAGTAAATCATTATTATTTTTATATTTGATTTACGATTGAGCAAGTGTTTATTAATATTAATAACAAAGTAACAAGCGTTATTGAGTTTAATTTGAAATAAAATAAATTCTGAATTCTTTCATAAATTTTCAAGAATTTGCATTCTTAACGCTATTTATAGATTCTTGGTCAACATGCATTTTGCATTTTAATTGTAATTAATTTTTATTGTTAGTTTAATTGACTACTCTTTCTATTATAATTATTATTATTTACATATTAAGATAGAGAAAATCTGTATCTTGTGATTGATCTCATGCCAGGTGGTGATCTGAGATATCACTTCGCCAAACACAGAAAATTCACTGAGGAACAGACAAGTAAGTTCAAATTTTTATTTTTTATATTTTCGAACTGCTAAGTCAAAATAAAATTTAATTCTATATATCTAAACTCCATGACTCATCATTGTAATGCATTCAATACCAGTATTTACTATAAAGTGGATATTTCTAAGAATTTAAGAGTATTAACTAAGACAAATTATATAGAATTCTTTATGGTTTGCATGATGTTATGTCTGGAGTATCTACATGGAAAGAGTATTCTACACAGAGATATTAAGCCTGAAAATTTAGTCTTCGATGATGATGGTAAGATATAAAATATTCTCAAATGTTAATAAATGTATTGAAAAGGAGGATTTAATTAAAATTTCAAAGATCCCCTTTTATATTAACTTAATTCTTAGGTTACATGAGGATTACAGATTTGGGTATCGCTAGAGTTTGGAACCCAGACAATGCTAAAGACACCTCAGGAACTCCAGGGTATATGGGTATGTTAAATTTCATCATAGTCTAATCAAATCTATAGCCCCAGAAGTAATGTGCAGATAAAATCATGGCGTAGCAGTGGACTACTTTGCTGTAGGTGTTATTGGATATGAATGCATGTATGGAAAGCGTCCCTATATTGGAAAGAACAGAAAAGAAATCAGGGATCACATACTTTCAAAGCAAGTACAAATTCGAAGAAATTGGGCCCTTCCAAAAACACGCAAAAAAATTTATCCGATAATTTTTTTTCCGTAATTACGTATTTATTTTTTTACGTAATTTTAAAAATCTGAAAATACGTAAAAATGATTTTTTTAAATTTTAAAGTCTAAAATTACATTATTAATAAGACTTTGTTTTTCTAAGTAATTATTAAAAAATATTATGAATTTTGATAAATTTCTTGATTAAGAATTGCGAATTTGATTGATATTTACACTTTATAACATTATAGTATATACCTATATAAGTAATATATAAATCTTAAATCTTGAAAATAAACTATATTAATCACTTTAAAATACTATTGCTAAGTTTCATTTAAAATCATATATTTAAATATTCTCGAATAATAAAAAAATAATTAAAATACCTTCGATTTGGAAAAATGAATATGAAATAAAAATCGTTTAAGTTATTAATAAGAGTGACATTAATTAACAATAAATCAATTCTTCGACATATCCGTAATTTAAACTCAATTTTACTAAAGGTAATAATACTCAATCAACCAAGAATGATTTCAATTTAACTAAAAATTATAATTGATTAATTTAAAGAAACAAATCGTCTATTTATTTAAATTTAAAAATTCTAGAAACAATTCTAGTAATATAATTCATGAATTACAAAATTTAACCAATTTTTCCGTTTTACAAATCAATTTAATAATTAATTATTTTAAGATAAAGTTATATAATTCATAATTCTATTAATTTCTTTATAGATATTCAATATTAATATGTTTCCTTAATTAATCAAGATATTGTATACAATAATTAATTGGTACAATATACTCTAAATGTCTATTTAAGCTTTCTTTAGAAAATAATTCAATTAAAATATGTAGTTCTAATGAATTTTAGCGTAAATATATATTTAAATTTTATAAATAAGGTTCAGAAAATCTTGTATAGCTATTGCACCATATCTCTTGATTAAATTAATATAATCTCAAATATGTTTGTAGTGAGTGTAAGATTCGATTCATTATTTCCTTAATACTTTTAGAATGTTGATAGTGATAGTATATTTTTTATTATTCATCATCAAATCTTTTATAACGAATTAGAAATAGAATAATAATAATATTAAGTCAAAGAAGATATTTTTTAATTATTACTAGTTTAACTTATATTACTTTTAAAAAAAATAATTACTAATCCTTTTATGTTTTTGTTACTAAAATATTTAGCTCGATTCATTTATAAATCTTAAGAACATTAAGGAACATAATAAGTCTATAAAAAATTTGAATCATAATAATTTATAAATTAATAGCAAAAATCAGTTAAGTAATTTTCATTGAAGTTTTAAGAATAAATAAATTCCTTAAAGTTTTTAATTATTATTAACAAATTTACAATTTTCTGCATATCGTTTTAATGTTAAGTAATTATTCAAATTAAAAAAATAAATAAATATATTAAATGTAAAATACAAATGTAATTTTAAATTTAAAAGGAAAAATGTAAAATAAAATTTATATTCAATATATGATTATACATGGCAAAATATTATAATAAAAATAGACTTAAAAAAGTAATAAAATTCATTTTTACGTATTTTCAGATTTTTAAAATTACGTAAAAAAATAAATACGTAATTACGGAAAAAAAATTATCGGATAAATTTTTTTGCGTGTTTTTGGGGGGGGCCGAAGAAATGAAGTACCAGCTGGCTGGAGTCTTGAAGCTGCTGATTTCATCAATAAACTTATCCAAAGAAAGCCAATTAAATTAGTTTGTTATTATAGCACGATATATGTTTGTTACAAAGAATGATTTTATATGAGATAATTAACAGACTGGGTTTGAATGGACCAGAAGAAGTGAAAAATCACGTTTGGTTCAAAGATTACAAATGGGACGACGTGCTTAATAAGAAAATCAAGTCGCCTTTCATCCCACCCAAGGAAGATAATTTTGATGCTAAATATACCAATAGTGAGTGGAAAGATAACAACGAAGAGCAAATGAGGTAAAACTCCTTGCTACTCAGACGTCAGAGTGTACAGGCGCTGTTTAATGGGTATTATCATGATGAGAAGATTCAAAACACAGCCAATAAAAATTGTGATTAAATTTTTGTTCCCTCTATTATTTTGAAACTGGTTACTTTCTATGTTCTTTGTGATCCATTTTTGTGCAATTTGGAATTCTATTTCTATAAAATCATTTGCTTATAAAAATTCGAATGTAATCGAAGAGCATATACCTCAAGGCCCAAGTGTGAACTCCAGCACGACAAATGAAGTGTCTAATAACAACTCAAACATGAATATTAAAAAGAACGAGGGAGGAGACAGCTCATCACAAGCCAGTTCCCAGTAGCAAGATTACAAAGATAGCTCTCGCAGAGCTGGCGGTCCACCTGGCGGAGTTTAGAAAAAATCAAGCATCAGGCAAGATTCTTTTTCCTAAATAAACCTTTACTATATATCTCTTTCACTTTAAATACCATATATAAAAGTACTAATTAGGACCAAGTTTATGAGTAAAGAAATGAGGTTAAGAATAATATTCATAGTAGTTTTACTAAAATAACTAAGCCTATTAAATTATCATTGTATAACAACATATTTAAAATTGTGTAGCGCATTTCTCTTGTCTTCTGATTGTTTAATATTATATATTCCTAATAATTATATTATTATAGACATATTGATTAATTTTATTTTATTAATATCAATCAGGTTGTAGTAGCACATATCATTGAAACAGTTATATAAACACCCTATAATTATTATGATATTTACTTTTATAAATTAATGTAAACAACTCTTTGATTTAAATTAATATAATTTAAATACTAATACAAAGTTTCAAAATGTTGAAAGACCACAAAGATCAAATAAATTATATATTTTATTAATATATATAGAGCTTAAATTATAAAATAAATCTTATATCAAGTTAAATTTAAGCTAAATTGAAGGATTTTATATCATCATTATAATTTAATAGGTTACAAATAAAACTCTAAAGTCTCATTGAAAGTTAATATATTATGAAGATGAAATGATAGTGATGCTGAAGCGTAAAAACGCTGACATGGAGGAGCAATTAAAGCAGCTGGGCAAAGTAAACCTGGACTTCAAGAAGGGCGACAACCTGGCAGAGTAGAAAATCAAGGCACTGGAGGAGATGCACGCTTAAAAGATCAAAACACTGCTTAAAAGCATTCAGATATTGAAGAAAGAAGTCCAGAAGGAGAAGTTTGAGAAGAAAGACAACATCAGAGCATAGAAGATTGAAGCACTTAATAGAGATATTCAGTATTATATTCATATACAGTATATAAACAGTACTGTGAGGTGGCAATTAATGCATTGAGGAAAGTTGTCAATTCAGAGGATAGATGTGATTAAGCAATAAAATAAGAATTGGACAAGGGACCTAAGAGAATTAGGGTTGCTTCTAGAGAAGAACTTAAAATGGATATCAACAAGTAAAATTATCATTTTAAGAATGGCACAAATCATGATAGATCTTCTATTTAGTCAGGTTTTAAAGAAGTACAAAAATATGACACTAAGGTTGCTAGAAATTCTAAAACAAAACGGTATTAAGCAGCCAGCAGGTTATAAAATAGATGGAGGAGCAGGTACAGGGCTAAAAGAAGAAAAAGGTAATCTAGGTGGGTTCGATATTAATAACATGAGTGCAGCAGGCAGTGTGGCTGGTGATGATGCTGGTGGAAATGGAGGCGAGGGTGATTTAGGTATGAATGATCAGGAATTGCTTGAGGAAAAGAACAGACTGGAAGAGACTGTCGTGAAGCTTAATCTAGAGCTCAAAGATAAAAATGAAAGCATGCTTGAGCTGCTATTCTCATCGTATAAATTAATATATAGTCATAATTAGAGATTAAATTGATAAGATAATCAAGTCATAATTGTAACCAGGTTTCCCTGATAGCATAAACATAAATGAATTTTAGAATAGACGAGATAGAAGAGATAAAGATTCAAGTATATGCTCGTGATAAATCCATAGAACTCCAGCAAAAACAAATCGAGGACTTGTTAGAGGAACTCCGCGACTCCAAGACAGTTGACAACGACATTAAGATCTTAGTGTCCAAGAAAATTGCCATAGAAGAGGAGAACAACAGACTCAAAAAAGAACTCGATGAGAAATTTGTCAATAATCAAGATAAGGTTTTTGAGTAGCAACAGCTGGCAATTGACAATAAAACATTGGTTGAATAGATCAGAGTGCTATCACAGGAACTTGACAAAGAGAAACTCAAAGAGTAAAATGTTTGAAGTTTTTATAGCATTTTATGGGAGTAATAGTAGAGAAGCAAATTAGACGCTGAAAAGATGCAACTGTAGACTGAAATAGCCACTCTAACCAAGACACTCGAAATCACTAAACATTTACAGTTTATATTAAACGGGAAGTGAGTGTGTTGAAAGTACAGAACACAGACATGTAAAACCGTCTGAATTTAGTAGATGGGTAAGTTCAAGGAGCTCTAAGCCGAAAAGACGAAGATCTGGACAGTTATCGCAAGTAGCTACTGGAATTTGAGAAGCAATTGAAGTTAAAAGATGAGTAGATAAGTGAGTTGCAGACAAAGGTGATTGCTATTAGTCATGAACTGAGTGAGAAAGACATGGAATTGGAGTTCTATGCTAATTCCCTGGATGAAGCTAAGATGGAAACTGACAGAATGAGATTAAGTTAAATAATGAATTTTGCCATTCAATGCTTGTTTGTGCTTATATTTAATTTTTATACAAGATCTTAATTGGCATCATCTGGACCAGGATAAGCAGGCAATAAATATATAACTGATAACTATTAGAAGAGTATTTATTTTGGAATTTAAATATGATTAATTGCAAACCATAAGGTTCTGGAAGTGGAGAAACAGTTGATATAAATGAGTTTAACAATCTCAAGGCAAAGTGGCGTCTGCTAATGCGCAGAGAAGTAGAACTCCAAGAAGAAATAGACAGACTCAAGTAAGACTACCAGACAGAAAACAATCCATAATTTTTATATCAAATGCATTAAAATATTCTATTAAATATTATCTATGAATGCAAAGAGCATAAAAAACATATTGGACAGGTCGAAGAGCAGAGGCAGACAGGAAAACAATCCAGCAGTTGCCAATGTATAAAACAATGCCTCAAGTGGCGGACTAAACATCACTTAACAGAATAAAATACCCAAATGATTGTTAATGTTTAACTATAATTTTAAGAAATTTTAGTAATTTCTATGCGAAATCCTAGTCATATAGTTTTATATAAATCAGAATTAAGCATGAATTTAAATTGATTGATTGAATCTTAAATTCATAATTAAAATAATAGAGAATTAATGGGAAATTGCCAGGGCTGTGAAAACTTCATAAACACTGATAAGAAAACTGAGTATGACGATAATCACGACACCAATGAGGATGTAACCAATATACTCCACTTATAATTTGATATTATAGTCTCTGCCTACTCCTAATAAAATAAATTAAACATATTATTAATAAAACATTGAGATATTCTATATTTAATAATAAACGAAATGACATCAGACCCAAGAAAATGCCAGATTACGCTTAAGACTAGCTAAACGAAGAAAAAATGATGTTGAGGCTATCCACAAATTCACTGATGAGCAGCAGCGGTGGCTCTCAGCAGCAGTCAATTTACTAACAGAAGATCTAGAAAAATGGCAAATACTCTTTGGCTAACGATAGTAATTCTGATATGTAAGTGCTAATTACGATAATTATTCATAAAAACAAAAATTAATTCTTTTTCATGATTTAGGGATTCATTCAATAAACAGTCAAGTAAAACGTACAAGAACAGCTTAATTCTATCAAGTTTTTTTGCATTAATCATTATTATTTTGGATAAATCTTTAAATATAGATTTTTAGATTATCATTATTAATTTGATAGCTAATTGATTAAACATGAATCTTACAATCAGTAAAAAGTACAATGTGCAATCAAACTATAAAGTTATTTTAGAATGATAGTTGCTAGATTCAAATTTAAAGAATATTTAAAATAGGTTAGTACAAACTACTCTAAATTAATTAATTTCTCGAGACTATATACTTTTAATGATCTTTTCCCTTCATAAATATGTTAACAAAATTGATTTTAGAGTGGGAAATTGAAGTATTTCACTATAGATGAATTCTGGGAGACACTAAGATTAGATAAATCAGCTAAGTTTAATCTTAAAATAATATAATAAATTTATTTATAACATTCATTTTTATTAATTAGAGTATTCTATTTACTAATAATTTTACTTTAAATCTAATTGAGCCAAAGAAGAAACGATAATATTTATATGCATGTTCAGGAGCTGTATATATCGGAGACTGGAGAGGAAATTTCAGAGATGGCTATGGCTAAATGAAGTGGCCTGATGGGGCTTCCTACGAGGGATATTGGAAAGATAATCATGCATATAGTATCTATTACATGTAGGTATATATCAAGGAATATTTCATTAATTTTAATGCAAATGGAGTTGGGAAGTTTTCACATACAAGTGGAGATGTTTACGAGGGTGATTGGATCAGAGATAAAGCCAACGGAAATGGTGTTTATAAATCTAAAGATGGAGGAATATACAGTTTGTGAATTAAAATATAGATGTAGATTAATTTTATTAGAATATACCGAGGTGAATGGTTGAATGATCAATAAAACGGGAGGGGCGTAGAGGTATGGACTGATGGCTCATCATATGATGGAGATTACGTAAAAGGCATGAAAGAAGGCCTGGGATCTTATAAATGGCCTAATGGCAGTACTTATGTGGGTTATTGGAAGAGAAACATGATCAATGGAGTGGTAAGAAGCTCATTCTACTAAATTGATTTAAATATTACCTCAAGTTGAATAGTATTAACATTCTATTGTATTTAGGGCATTTAGAAATGGGTTGATGGAAGAATATACGAAGGGGAGTTTAAGGATAACTTAATGAATGGTTTAGGTTTCTACACATTCGCAGATGGAAAAACTTACATTGGATATTACATAAACGATAAAAAAGAAGGTTATGGAATATACACATGGTCTGATGGCAAATGTTATTAGGGATGGTGGACTCAAGGCAAATAAGACGGCCTGGGAATATTTGCACAGTCTGATGGCAGCTAGAAAATTGGGGTGTGGTAAGATGGCAAGAAACTTAATTGGCTTACAATTGAATAGATTGGTGATATTGATAGAGATTTTATACAAGCATAGAAAAGTGGGTAGTTTAAGAAAGCTAATCAATTAATTTAAATAAGCAATATAATTAATAAATAGACACTTTTTAATAAAACATATTATGGAATAATGAGTAATTGGAAAGAATGCATTATTAAGTGCCTAAGGATTTTGAAAAAGAAAAAGGTAAAATCAGAGAGAAAGTTTCAAGAATCATAGATATAACTAAGAAATGTTGAAATTAATATTCATCTCTTATATTAATCATTTAAAATTCAGGTATTCGTAATATTTTAATTTCTTTCACTATTTTGTAATCTTAATTCTTCAAATATTCACTATATAATATTTAACTCCTTTTGCTCATTATTATAAAGGCATATAATTATTAATTTGTACAACTTAAAAATCAAATCTAATTAGATTTTTCTTGTTTCTTTCTATCTTTCTTTATTTTCTTAAGCCTCTTTTCCTGTTCCTTTTCTATTAAATCAACTCTTTCCTATAGGTTGCTGAAATCCTCACTGTCTTCTATTTTATAGTCAAAGTACTTCTCTCTGTGTTCTTTCTTCAACAGAGGACAGTATAACATTATCAAATCACATAGTAATTTATAATTATAAAATTTAACACTTTATACACAATTAATAAAGGGTATGATATAGGGATTACATAATAATTTTGGTTAAAATTAAGATAAAATGATTTATAATAGTGTTGCAGCAATGTTTAATAAGGCAAGAGCAGAAGAAATTTGAAGGATTATTGAAGCATATGAGAGCGTATTGCCATACCCTTAAACATGGAAAATTAGTCTTATACCTGTCATCACAGTCAAATCTCTCATTTAGTCATTTGCTGAGGATGAATCAAAAATGATTATAAATGCTTTATATATTATTAACAAAGCGTTCTTAAAAATCAATAAACAATTTAATATGAAAAATTTGGAATTAATATCAAATTTAATCGAGCGCATTTTAATAAAAAAAATCTATAAGATTTTATAGTTTTAACTTATATATTCAATAAAGTTTATTGAAAAAAAAAGAATATTAACATTATAATTTTGAAATAAATTTAATTCATTTTTTTGATTTATGGATGAATTACTAGCAAATGAATAAGTGAGTGAATCTTCTATTTAGACTGGTGCATCTCCAACTTCACTAAGCATCTAAAACGATATATCTGGCTCACATTCCTTCATATTCCTCAAATCACAGTAGTAATCAAACACAATCTTGATTATCGCTCCCTTGTTTATTATGTTATCATATTCCTCCTAAGTCAAAGATTGATCTTCATCTATGTTTATTAGTATCTCTGTCATGTTTAGAGCATTAGCTCTTTTTTCAGGGTAAAATACTACCTTCTTTTCTCTTTATATTTTATCACACAATAAGTTAAAAGAATTATTATCATATTTAATGGGTAGAATATTTTATATCATTTTCTCCGTGTTTATCATATTCTATCGCATCAGTGCTGTAAATAATATCCTCTATTTCTTCTTCAGATCCAAATTGGATTACATTTACAAATTCAAAGTGCAAATCTGAAAGATTTTCCATCACAAATGTCTTGGTATTTTTTGTACTATTAGAGTTATGAACTGGACACCACGCATAAACCAGAATATATTATTTATTTTAATAAATTAAATTTTTAAATTGTACAATATTGCTAGATATTCAAAATTATTAGGGAAAAGTTTACTACTTGCAAAAACCACTAGACATGCAGGTTCTTTCAGAAATAGGTGGGTTATATATTATATTATATTATATTATAAACATACACTTGATTTAACTTAGTAATCAAATTTTGAAACCAAATCAATAATTAAAGATTCTAACTGATATTCTTGCAGTCTGCATCACTATCACATGGAGTAATGTGACAATATTTCTACTACTGACCTTCAGTGATTTCAATTTTTGTAGCAATAAATATAGCTGAAGTTTCATCAATATTTCTTGTGTAATCTCCAATGTCAAACACTCTTGTTTAATTAGTAAATTAATCTTTCCCGACTAATTTACCAAATGATTGTATTTTACTTAAATCATTATTTACTAATAATAATTTTTGATTGAAATATGAAAACTAATATAAAATGGCTTGATAATAGATCCACCTATAGTCTTTTCAGTTTGGTAATATTCTTTCTTGTACAAAAGCACATAAAATACGATGTACGAGATGATCAGCAGGCAAATACCATAGTAGATTAATCCTATTTTCCTATCTATAACTCGCACAATTTTGGGAGTCTGATAAGTACACGACTCAATTAGCTTTTGTTTCATTTTGAAAGATATTATTTTTGAGAAATTAAAAAATTAATATAATCATCTTATTATGCCATGTAAATATACATGATGAAATAAATTAGAGATGAGATTTAACAATTGAAATTTATATAGAATTAAATAACTGTAAAATATTTGCAAAGAATTTAAAGCTAAAGTCGAAAAAATAATAGTTTGTCATCTAATCATTTAATTGCAGGCTAGATCCATTTGTAAAATTACTAGTTAGAGGTTTTGTAATCTGAAAAGTTTTTGTCTTTAGCTGATGCCTGGAAAACGTTTGAGGCTTTATTAATTTCAGCTGCAGCCAGTCCTGAATTCTTGTTTGCAGAGTTTTAATTGTGGGAAGTTGGTATAGATGATTAAGGTCTAATTAAGTTTTATGAAGGATTTGAAGTTAGGCTTCCGGAATAAGGATTCTATTGCATTTGGTGCGTATTTTACTATCGACTGATTACAGCTGATACAGGTCTAGAGTTAAATGAGGAGTTTCTGAATGGACCGTTTTAATCAAATCCCACCTGAAAATGCGAGGCTCTCAAATCAGCTTTGACTTCATTTGCCATATGTCCTCTTATTAAACTAGCATCACCTTTGTAATTATATTGCTACTTATGAACTGTTCCAAAATAATTCTTAGGCTACTCCCCTGGTTTAGTATGTTCTGCTAGGGTAAAATGATGTCCTTTCAAATTCTTAGACATTTCTTCACTTAAGCCAGGTTTCCCCTTTTATGCTTCTAGATTTATAAATTTATCTTTGGCTTCAGATACGTAACTCACTGTAGTTCCAGTTCCAATTCTAAAGTTTGAATTTCTTAATCCAAGTTGAACACTTTCAACCTTGTTCCCATTTTTCTATGATACTGTCCCACTTATAGTTTATTGGTATGAAGTCTGAGCATTTTTGAGATTTTAATTTTTTCCTACTCCGATCTCAAAGTTGGCGTGCTGCATTTTCTTACCAAGCTCTTAAGCTTCCTTAAACCCAGAATTAGATAATTAATGCTGTGTCATTGTCTCTTTCTAAGATGATATATAATTTGGTTAGTTCGTGCCCATGTGGAAATGAGCCTGCCTCAAATCTTATTTTAAGGCAGTCATCTGATCTGCTTGAGCTTTTTTGGCCTTGATATCATGAATGCCTCCCCTTATCGCGGCCATTTGAGTTCCAGTAACAGTTTCATAAGTAAAGAAATCTGCACCACCTTGACAGGCTTATTCTAATTGAAAATTATTTTTTCGTAAAGCTGCTGAGCTTCCCACGATTTATGACTTTATTTAATTAAAATTCGTAACCTAATTTCCTTGATTTTTTACAGTGTAAGGTGCTTCATCAGACCCAAGCATAAAATGTGATTTTCTCAGTTCTTTGCCATTTTCTTTAGAAACTTATAAGTTTTTGACAGCATCTTTTGTGTTATGAGCTTAAAAGTCCTTCTTGGCCATTGATTGATATTATGGAACATCTTAACCATAAGTGAAATTCTAAGTCCGCATCTTTTACATCCTCTCATTTTGAATCTACTTTTCTTTCTCCCCTACAAAGCTTCCCTTACCAGTCTTCTCATCTTAATTATTTCCAAGGTAAGTCCTCTTATTGGTAGTTTCATATTACACTCTATCATTCCCAAATAAAAAGTGAGCTTTGCGCAAATCGTTCTTAACTTCTTAATTAAGTTTCTAGGTTCCCAAGCTAGCCGAGGGTATTTAATTATAGGAGGATGCTGCAATAGTATCCTTGTAAAAATGGTTCCCCTATCCTATGTTGAAATGTGTCTGTTTTATAAGGCTGGCAATTTTCTAATTTTCATTTTGTTGAAATTAAGAGTTTTTTATTTCTACATCTGCGAAATGATCATGAGAAAATGACTTAGCTGGAAATTCTAGAAAAATTTATCAGTAAAAACTATATCGATCTTACTTTCTTCTTTGGATCCAAATTAAAAATGAGCTCTCGCAATTTCGTTCCTTGCTTCGATTCTTTTCTCTTTTGGCATGTAAATGCCCTTAACCTGCTCAGCAGCTTATTTTTACTGTTATTAGTTTGGTTTTTTAAGTAGCATATTTTAATAGATTAATAATTAAATTAATTAATTTATAAATAAGAGTTGTTAAGCAATATTATTGTTTGTATAAAAAGTGAGAAATATTTGATTATATGTGATATTTAAAAAGATAGTTATAGTAAATTTATTAACCAATTAAGGTTTTTTATATATAGGCATGACTGTTAAATCATTTATAGTTTGGAGGTGTTGATGTAATTATAACCTAAATAAAATGAGAAAAATACAATTATCAAAATGATAGTATTCATTATAGAAATTTTAAAATATAAAAATCGGAATTAAAAAAATCATACTTATATAAATAAATAAGGCTTTGTGAATGCGAAAGCTGCTTGATACTGCTTTAGACAGAGATGAAACCGCAATTCAATCGTCAGTGTAAGATTTTTCATCTTGGTCCTACATAGCGCGATTGGAGGCCGCTTCCTCATCCTGATCTGCACCGCCTTTTCCATAGTTAAGAGGGGTACTGATTCAAGATGAAGCTGAGTTCTTGTATTTGGCTACTTCCTGAAATATATAGTGGAGGATTGCTTTGGGGTCATCGGGATTGGAGATTTGTTGGGCAACTCCGAGAATGTCTCCGCACTCTCTGATATAATACTCTATATCATCATCTGAGCATTTGTTTGTGAGTTGAGCCAAACGAATCCTAAATTATATAGTTAAGGATCGATAATAGTTAAAGCGATTATACAAAGGTGTCTAAGATTCAATTTTAAAACTTACTTTTCAGAAGCAAATTGCTCATCAAGATCAAAGAGGTCCAAACTTGGAGGTGGGAGTTCTTTAAGAGTGGGTGGAAAAACGGCAGCTTGCAAAGCAGGCATAGGGGTCTCAAATTAAGGTGGGATGAGTGTTAAGGGCTCGTGCTTGATCCCAAGATTTTCAAATAATTTGAGAGCTTCAGGAATAAGATCAGTATCAAATTTGTACAACTTGTTATTATAGAGAGTCATGAAATTTCTAGGAAGTTCGTCTGCCTCTTGCAAGCAAGATCTAAGTCTATCTGATAGTGCAGTGATATCAGGAACATGGGCATATTCTGAAATTTCAGGCTCATCTTTGACGTTCCTCTCAAACTCAGCGTCGCCATCAACTAGCTACCCATCTGAATATGGCTCTTGATTTTTTATTATCTCCTTTTCAAAAAATTCATCTTCAAAGAACATCATAGACCCGATCACGAACAATTTTCCCTTCTTTGGTCCCATGTAAAAAGCAGCAACAGGTCTGTTGGCTGGGAATGAAATAGGCCCACTAGACAAGATTGGGAAACTTGGCTTTCTAACATTAAGAGTAGCACCATATGGATATACGAACTTCAAGCCTCCATTTTCATCTTTTGTGGTTAAATCATCCTTAGTATCCTTATATCTTTTCGAGAACTTTTACTTTCCATTAGATTCTTCCTTTGGTTTACCTTGAGCCACTCTATAATAAGATTAAGATTCTAATAAAGGATGGAAATATGAAAAGTTTTTTTTTTAAAATTTGTAACATACCTTACGAGCTCATTGTTTAGAATACCGTTACCAACATAAGCCTCCTTAGGATGAAGGTACTTAAAGTAAGTTTTTCTAATGACGCTATCAGGATTTACACTGATTCCAAGCTGCTCAAGCATAAAATTGATATTTGTGCCTTGTTTGTTCTCACCTCCTTCATGCATAATCAGCATGACTTTCCCTCCTTAATCGATATAAGTTCTGATATCTTGGAGTTCTTGCATGTTAAAAGGCATTCTAGGGCCTCCTAAAAGTAGCAAATCACATTCCTTCAAGCGTTGCAAAGTAATATCTGTCTTATTGATATCGCACTATAACCAATTTTAAGTACTTAATCTCCTTGAGGTTTTAACATAAGAAATATATTGAAATGAAAGAAGTAGGCCCAGATATTCATAGAATTCTCGCCATATTTTGATCTTAATATGCTTAATGCTTAAACTTACTTTATAGCGAGTTTTCAATTTCTACACCATCTTTTTATAACCTTAATTTGGATTCAACATCTCCTTTTTACTTGTATCAAACAGATAGTAATTTAATAATTTATATCATTTACTAGTTTAATCAGCATATCTTTCAATAAAAATAAAACAGGACCTATATGAAAGAAGGGTAAACATTAAGTTTCGTTTAGATATATTTTGTTAATGAGTCTTACGACAAATTTCTTGTCGGCGTCTTGTGCATTTGAATCGGCAGCCGTCTTACTCATAATTTTGAATTATTAAATTTAAATATTTATTCTATACTTCTTCCCACTCTCTCATTATATCTTCATCATTCAAAATATATCATAAAGAAATAAGTGTCTAGCCTTGAAATAAGGCTAAGATTATTACAAATTATATTTATTTCAAATAAAAATCTAAATTTTATAGTTTATAATGAATGAATTAGAAATATCTTTTCGTTTTCATATCTTAAGACCATCCTATGTATCAGACAGATGTCACAATTTTAATTAATAAAATTAAGCAAATAAAATCTTAAAATTAACTAAAAGATTTATATAAAATAAAATATTTATGAGAATGCTAATTGGTTAGGATAATCAGCTGTCATCGACCCATTCATAGATTAAATAGTAGAACCATACAAAGTCTGTCCCATCCCATTTCTTCTCATCATTAATAAAAAAATATTTAAATCACTACACCACTCTTGAGCAAATCTTGACTCTTCTTGAGTTTATCTACTAATTCCTCTTCTATAGATTGTAACTCCTGTGCTCTCTAATCGTTTCTATCTTTTTTGTTTTATAATAATTTATACCCATATACTCTAAGAATTTATTCATTTTAACTACAAGAATTTTAGATACCGACAATACAATAGTATTAAACATTGTTTTTCTCCAAGTTAACTCTTTCAATGTAGCTTATCTTCCTCTGAGTATCTTTGTACTATTTATACATATTCATCTTCTACTTGGCTTCATATTATTATTGCTTTATCATCTACGCTGAATAGTATTTTTAATCCAATAATTCTTGACGCTGACGCTCTTTTTCTTGTTCGATAAATTATCTTTAATTTTTTACTTCATCTACCATTTCCTAAATATACATATTTTATATGTGAGTTATGCAAGTTATGGAAATTTATTGATAACAATAAGAATAATTAGCAATCATCAATAAATTTTACAATGAATTCTTTGGAGTTAATTAGTATATAATATGATATATTTCCTTCCTCATCATGAATATTTCATTTTACTTCTCAACTTTCTGCTTAATGCTTAAACTCTTATTCTAACTGTTCTTCTCAGCATATTCATTCATTTTCTGCTCCCTCTCCAACTGAGATTTCGGGGCGGGGGGAAGTTTCCTGTCAAGGTTTATGATAAAAATAATATCTTAGGGAAGTTTTCTGTCAAAAAAATTTATATTTTTTTTCTTTATACAATTTTAATTTTTGACAAATTTAAATACCCTATATGATTTTCATAAAATTATGATTCAATAAATTTATTCTACCACTCAAGAACTTTTACAAGATATACTTCATATCAGACAATATATTATCTTAATATCTTATTGTTGTCTATTTATTTTTCAAAATTTTTTGTAAGAATTAAAAATATTGTACTATTTCTGAAATTATGATATTAAATATAATTGCATTTTATCTTTTTTAGCTCTTATCAAATGTTAAACTTATCCTAAAGACATTTAATGAGGTAAAAAAAATTTTATTTCAAAAATTTTATATTTAACTAACATTAATTATTTTATTTAAATTTACTTGACAGGAAACTTCCCTCTTGTCAGGGAATTTCCCCCCCCGAGATTTCTTCAATTGCATGACTTTATCATCGTAGCTCTGTCTGACTTGCATCAGTTCATCAGCACGCTTTTTCTCATTTTCCAGGCGTTTCTGCATTTATTGGTCTTTTGATATCAATTTTTACACTTTATACTCCATAGCGTAGACTTGCTTAGTTGACTTAAATTGCTCTTGCTTTGCTTAAATTAGAGATTTGTCTAGAGTTTCACTCAAATTATTATATTATATAGTTAATTCAAGCACATTTTAATGATTAATTCAATAATTACTGTGGGTTATTTTATTTATGGGAATTAGTTAATAATTTCACTTAGGTTCTGCAAACTGATTTAAGAGTTATATAAATTTTGAGTTGACATATTTCTGGTGTTTATCATGCTTCTTTTCTAATTCGCATCCAAAGTTTAGTAATTCATTCTTTAAAGCTATGCTTAACTCAAGCTTTTAGCACCCATACTATTCATATTAGTGATATTCGCTTGAGATGTATCTGGGGATTGTCGACTCATAAAAAATATTAAATTATTCACAACTAAACATCCTTAAGTGATAGATAATTGCAAATAAATCAATTACATGTTTTTATATCATACCTTGTTTGGGTGACATCGCTAGAAAATTCTGCGGTTTATAAGCATTCTTAATTTAAGGAAGTTGATTAGGTTGAAATTTAGAGAACGAAGAGGGTGAGGCGACACTGCCACTGAAGAACATCTGATTTTGATTTGCAAATTTGCTGAAACTACCTGCATGTGGGGAGGGGGATTGCTAAGCTAGGGAGGTGTTTAGAGTTATTTGAGTGGAATCTACCATATTTATACTTACAAGATAAATTAAATATATCAATATTCAATGAGTTTAATTCGTATATTTAAGAGACCAAATCAGCATTAAGTGCAATTTAAATACTAATAATTTAATTAAAATAAAATACATAAGGAAGTAAATTGTATTAAGTTAATAAGAGAATATTTTAGGTTTTCTAATAATAATTTAAGTTTATTTTTTCAATTTAGGGTTTTACTCTGAATGATTATTGATTTCTGTATTAATTATCAAATTTCTATACTTTGCATTTCAAATTTCTTCAGGGGAGAGAAATATAATATAAACACAAATATAAACTTCTTTAATCAATCTCTCATTGAAAAAATAACCATATCACAAGCCTACAATTCTAAAATTAAACTTTTAAATCACTACTCTTCTTCAATTATCAATTTAGCTTTTATTTTTGTAGGGCTTTTACCATTTTATTTCAAATTGTTTTTGCTTGAAATATTCTAATGATTATTAATAGCAACTCTTTATGTTTAACTTCTGTGAAAATTTATATTAATATAATTATCATTTCCATTTCACTAAACCCTAAGAAATAAAAATGATTAAACAAAATCTTGTTTCATGCCATTAGTTTGTTTAGGCAGTTAGTCATTAGATAGTGGCACTCTCCTTGGTACCAGTGAATCTCTATTTCTATTAAAAATAATATTGCTGTCTTATCTTATTATCTACGAACTTTAAGGACCAGTATTGTTTTATGTATTGCTTCTCATGATATCATTTTTATTTTAACTACCACTCGAATTCAATGATTAATTAGTCTTTTCGGGAGTGTTTTTATGTTTAAGGATTTCAGAATTAGACTAATGTAGCGGCATTGTTTCAATAAAAATGTATAATATTATTAATATCATATTAATTATGGCTAAATTCTCATTTGATTAATAAATATATTCAACTTTAAACAAAGAATGCTAGTTCTAGATAGATTAAGTAGAAATCAATAAATTAGGACACATCAAATCTACTAATTATAGATGTTATTAATCAGACATATATCTCGTGAAATGTTTGAGTTATTAATTGTTTTCTCTATTTCTTAACTCTTTCTAGTATTAGGATTATGTTTCTATAATCTTGAATTCGTCATCTTTAAAATTTTCTCTAAATTTAGTTACAATTTCATGCTAATTGGATTATTATTACTGGAAATATACATCCAATTCATTCCATAATTAATCTACAGCATTAGATTTGAGTAGAGATGTGTTTTTATCTGTGTGAGTTTTATCAGGTTATGATTTAGCAAAACCCTCCTAAATAGAGCTATACATATTCTTTTAATTAATAATTTCAGTATCTATTAAACTCATAGATTATTTTACTATTTTATTTAATTGTATACTTATATCATACTTCTAAAAACATTCATCTTATTGTTATAAATATTATTTTATTATCACAAACTAAAAATCTATATACAAATTGATTCTAATATTTCTGGTTAAGCTAGTTAAGTCTGCAATATGAAATAGATGCAATATAAATAAATAATAGCAACCGATTATCGATTCTTATATATAACTTGATTTTTCAATAGAACAATACTTTTTCTATGAATTTATTCACTTTATTATTGATTCTTCATTTTTTACCTTTTGTTAAGTTGTTTTTCTATAAATAAACATTAAGCAACACAATTAATGACTTACGACTCTTGGCTTGGGGACTTAAGCTGAGCCTGGTCTTCTGCCCATATCTTGCATCTACTGTCCTGGGTAGAAATTGTTCATGGTTTTGCCTGCTGTTCCTGGCTTGTGAAGTGGAAGTGTACTGTTTACAGGGACATGATCTTACTATTTAAAATATTATCCTTTATAATAAAACTCTAAAAAGTCTCCTTTCAAATCATTAAATAAAAAGCAAACTGATCTTCCATTTCTTCTTGATAAAAGCCTTCTTAAGAGCCGTTGTGCTTTAAATTGTGGGGATTAAAATGATTGTGATTGTGACTTGCGTGGATACTGTTGAATTTTCCATTGTGATCAAATCTAGAGAGAGTGTCTGGATTTATCATAGACAGCATCTTTGAGAAACCTTATCCAACCTAAACATAGATAATATAAAATTAATGATTTATCTTACTCTAGCAATTCTTTCAGATGGATCTCTGAATGGGAACTTGCTCCATGGTAAATTGCTAAAAATTATCTTATACAATTTTCAGTATTATTGACTTTTTACCAATCTATGAATTGTTTAATATATTAAAAATAGTCAGCCTTTCTGCCTTACAAGTTTACGATATCTTTCTCGCATGAAGCGCAAGAAGTACCTCCAAGAGGCTTTCTTGTGAACATAGCATCATCCTCATTTTCATGATGTCCTTTGCTCTGCATAAATATATCATAGAGATTTTTCAATTGTCTCTCCAGCATCTTTAGTGCCTTCTTGGTATCGTTTTTATCTGCAAGTTGCTTTGTAAGGCCTTTAACCATCTTTAAATTATAGACTATTTAAAAAGATGGAATTTAAATTATTGATGGAATTTATAAAGTATTAATCTCACCTAATCTCTCAAGTAAGAGTCTCTCTAAGTTTTGTAGAGCATCTAGGTCAGCTTTGTTATTTAGGCAATCTTAGAATTCTTTCAACCATTTAGCGAACTCGTTTCTTAGAGCATCAATTTCAGCTTGCATTGCATTTAATCTGACTTTTAATTGTAATACTTCTATTAAGTTGCTTTAAATTCAAAAGTAAATTGTATATATCTGGCAGTTAAATCTCTCAGATTTTCATCTCCAAGAGTGTCTGTAGTCTCTCTAAATCCTGCTGAGCTCTACATAGTTTGACTTTTTTGCAATAAAATGAACTTTTCTTCTAGTTTTTCGACTCTCTTGACTAAAAGACTAAACTGTGCATCAGTTACTGTTGAGCTATTATTTATAAATTGGTTGATAATTTTATAGCTATATTCGTTAATAATAATAAAACAAATCTAGATATGTTTATCATTAATTTATACCCTTGCCTGAATCTGCGAGCATCTATTCAAGTCTAGCACACCATTCTTTAAGCATTTTAATATCTTTGCTTGCACTATGCTCAAATTTCTCAAACTTTCATTAATTTATACATAAAATAGCCATAATTCAATTCTATTCCTGATAATTATCACTCTTATCCATAATAAATTGTTTCTAACTTTTTCTCATTCTTTTCGATATCTGACTTCAAATCTGAGAGTTTCTCCTTCAACTTGTCAAAGTCAAATCCTTCGAGGCGTTTCTCATGTTGCCACACTAATTTTATGGCTTCTCTAATGTCAGCCATCTCTTTCGAAGAGAAAGAAGGACCGCTTTATATAATTGGAGCTGATATATCTTTGTCTGAGGAAGCCAATTAGTTTAGTAAGTTCTTATATGTTGTTTCCATAATAATTTATGATGGTTTGAAGGAAATTATAGTGTATGGAATTCAAATATTATAATAAATTCTTTAATCTATCGATTTCTTCATCAAAGAGCGACTAATCAGTCTTTTAATTCATAAGTTTCTTCAAATCTTCAATATCCTTCTGCATATGTTCCCACTTTAATATTTTTAAATTCAAAATTTGAACGAATTAAAAACATATAATAATTTCTTTGGCTTCCATTTCTTGTGTTTTTTAGCATTTTTCTTTGATAAATCTGGGATTTATATACCTATATTAATGCAAAAATTTATTTAATTTGAAAATAATAGATATAATTTTATCGCCTTTTAAATCTTTTGCTTTCTTTGATTTTTTCTCACATTTCTCCAGTCTTTTGAGATAATCGTTTAGAAGTTTCTCATCTACTCCTGAGCCACCAACATTTCCAATTTTCTTCTCGAGTTCTTCAATTTATCAAATATTAATATTTATATAATTAAATGTGAAACAATTCACAAATTATCATTAATTTAGATGTAATTATTCTTCAATTCTGTTGCTGAAATCTTCAAGTTTATCTTCAGCTATTACAAAGTATTATTTTAATAAATAAAACTTCGGATTATTATTGCAAATTATTTATGTCAAAAACTTACCATCATTCATTCTTTAGGGAAGTGCTCCAATCTATCTGTTGAGCAATGATAAGTTCATTTTGCAGGTTTCACTGTCAGTTTTCAATGCTGATAAGTCCCCATCGTGTGCTACACTTTTATGCTCTAGTTCCTTGCAAATGTCCTATAAAACGAAAATTTTAAGACAAAACTGCATGTGAAATTTATTTTTTACTTACCCTGATGTTCTTGATATCCTTTGCGAAATTTTCATTGTCAGTTTTCAATCTAAAGAATTCAATGTTAGAATAAATGAAGAGTAAAAATCAGAAGTTAAATTTTATATGTTAGATTTATCAAGGGATATCTGTAAAACTTCGAAGTGCTAATTTATTTCACTTTTTATTTTAACTACTGTAACTTACTTGTCAATAAGCATAAATTATAAATTTCTAATTGATTTTATTATTGCTAAAATAGAATTGAATCAGGAAATTGTGAAAATAAAATTAAAAATAAATAATTAATATAATTAGACCAATGGTAAAATGCGTAAACCCCAAATCCCCTCAATTTCAAAACCCCTGTGTTTTTGTTGACATGTTTCATTTTTTTATTAGTAGTTGGTCAAAAAATTTAGGGGGATGGTCAAAATTATATATGTATTTGTAAAAATTCATACATCTCATATTTAGGGGTCTTTATAATTAGGGAAGTTGGGAGATTTGCGAAATTAGCGATTTCAGAGACTCGCGTAGTTTAGAGCAAAATAGGGACTTTTTCATTAAAACCTCTCTCATTTATCGAAAAGGGGCTTGAAAGTAGGGTAACTCCATTAAAGTTTGGAAGTTTTGCCAAAATATCGCATTCAGCCATAATTGCGATAATATGAAAGGAAATGCAACTAAGTAGAATCGCGAAGGAAGTGGCCATTTTAAGAGTGCAAATGTGAAATAGTAGCAGTATTTTAGAATTGAGTGTTGTAAAGAGTGAATTAGGACATTTTTAAGTAAAATATAAATAGTGTTATTAATTATAATAATCTGCGATGAATTTAAAACTGACATGCCAGGGGAAATTGTAAAGGGAAACAGGTTTTATACACTACTTCAGCTATGAAACAAACATATTCACACAAAACCGAACCGAAGAGTGTGAATCCACTTCTTGATACTGAATGCCCACATCCCCTGGATGTCTTCTTTTCTTAAATTCTGAACGATTTCCGCTACCCTCTTCACCAATTGCTTGCTAAAAGTGTAAAGCCCATTAAAACTTACTTGTTCTGAATAGTGTCCATCTTCATCTCTTCTTTGTAAAGGAGAATAACTGCTCAATTGGATTGAGCCAAGGCGAGTATTCGGCGTTGAAGAGCACATTCACTTTGAACTTTCTGGCTGTGGCTAACATCTCTGAATATTTATGAATGACTGCGTTGTCCATCAGCAGGACCACTTTCTTAGAGTGTAGTTCTTTGTCAGTTCTTACACTGCGTAAGGTATGGTAGATAAAGTTTTCAAAGAGAACTGAGTCAAAAGCTCCTTCTATCACTTGACTGGAGATAATTCTATCCTAGGAAATCGCAGCAATATAAGACATTGAGAATTGCTATCTCTTAGCTGAGCTTTTCTTAATTGACAACTCTCTCACTTTCATCCCATAGTGTCCCAGGTTCTGCTTCATCTCACTCTAGTATTCCTTATTGCTTTTCAAGTGAGGGTCTATAAATAGCTGGGGCCAAAGCTTTTAGTAAGAGCCCCTTTCACTCTGCAAGTTTCCCTGCTCTGACCCAGGGTTCGATGAGTCTTTGTGGAAGCTACTTGAGAGTTTTAATTTCCTAGGAGTGACCGCAAACCGACTTTCCAACTTGGTTTCGGCATCTAGGTCAACAGATTTCTTCCTCGAAGATTCCAGTTTTAGTTTTGATATTTTATCGAGAATAGTAGTTAAACCACTCTTCACTTTTGAAGCTGAATTGTCTTTAGACCCACTGATTTCACTGAACTATTTATGCGGAAACTCTGAAAAGTTTTATTCAAGGTGAATTTCTAGTTGGAGGTCTCAGGGACCTCTAATATCGGGGAGAGGTCTTTTGTAAATGCAAGCCGAGTTTTCATTGAAGGGGTCTGAAGTTGCTTTTTTAATGGTTTCAGTTATGGATTTCCCTAAAAGTATTATGCATTAATAATTACCTTAGTATTTTCAATGGTTTTCTAACTATAATTACTGGTTTTCGATGACTACTTTGACCCCCTTAGAACTTTCGCTCCATGAATTTAGATTGGAGTGCTGACAATTTTCTTTGGTGTCTAGGATATTTCTTAAACCCCTATCCTACCTTAGGTCCTATAAAGCTTTTCATTGCAAAATTGCTAATTGCTTACGAAGTTGACTTAGCCATACCGAATTTTCCATTTTTAATATTTCCAACCTTTTAATTACAATTTTTAGAAAACCCTAAGTCAAATGAATTTGAAACCTTCTCTAATTATTCCCCAACATTTTCAATTTTTTCCAGGTGGAAGCTCTCTGAGAATTTTGAAGTTGAAGAATCAGAACTTTGATTCATTTTGAGGAGCATTTTTCCATACAAAAGTTTGTCATCGCTAGCGAGGATCATGCTATCATTTTGCAACCTTTTATCGCTTCTGTAATTTTGCAGAATCTCGATGCATATCTTTAATGTTGAAGCTCCATTACTTTGAGGGCATCGAGTCCGATCGTAAGTTGCTCTCATCAACTGAAATGATAACTGCATCCTCATATAAGAACTGAGCCAACAACCTGCTAATCCAGAGCCTCTTCTCATTGAAGTTTGGGTCTCTATACTTTGTATTAGCAGCCTGAGTTTTCCCATATCTTAGATGGAACTTATCTCACAGAATCTTTTGAAGAGTGGTAACGCAAGGCACCTTAAGTAGCTTCCACTCTGGCTTTGTTTGAGCCAGGTTTAATAAATAATTATGAAGCTTCTATCCTGTAACTTCGTAAATTCCGTTCTGTTCTAGGTAGGCCTGGATAGAATCAAGCAAGAGCTAGTTCCCATAAACTCCTTTTCTACCCACTTTCTTTTGTGGTTCAGGATCAAGAATCTTATGCTTGACCTCGTACTTGAACTTTTCGATAGTCTTGTATACAACATCCCCATCCATCTTCAATTTCTTAGCCACTTGATGAGGTTTTAATTGCTCGTTATAGTATAGATTAATAACTTCTAATTTCTTACATGCGAGCTTAGCTTCTCTTTTCTTCAAAAAAGGATTGCTACTTAACTTCTAGGATTTGCCTTTTTATTTTATTGTCTCGTTGAGTGCATCTATTAAATTTTGACTGCCTCTAAGAGCTCCTTGTTACTCATTAACTTTGCATCCTCCTGTAATATTTTTGCTTGTGTCGCTTTCTTAATTATTCATAACTGGTTTATTCCTGATTCTGGCAAGTCGAAAACTTTGAAGGTAAGCTTTAAGGAATTTGCAAAGCTCCTCATCATTTTATATGTAACAAACATCAACATTGCTAGCTAACTATTCTTGAATTTTTTCTTAAGGAAGTTTTATGATTGCTCCACCTGTAAGCTTCTAGATTTGTACAGGGACTTCGCCACTGTTTAGCAGTTATCCAGAATTGTATTTGATTTTTTTTGACTAAATAACGTTTGGGAATAATTTACCAAGCACGACAGTAGTCCATTTAACAATAGATTTCTCTTAAGCCTTAACTTTGCTTGGTTTAATTACAGATAAGGCATTAGAAATAAGAAAATCATCGCTTAATATCGACTGCTATGAGCAAGAAATTTCTGATTAAGATCCATTCTTAGACTCTTCGTTAGGGTGTGAGTTTATACCTGCTTTCTAGTTATCTGTTTTTTAGATCTTCATTTATTACTAGGTATAATTACAGATGAAGCTTGATCAAATTAATTATATTATAATATCATTAAGAATATAAATAGATATCTTTAGTATTTTAATTATAAATTAAAATGGAAGGAATGCAATAATCGATTGGTGACCAAGCAGTATTTTAATTACTACCAAATGATGTGGGACAGATTACATATGCATATAAAGAAGGTGACTCTCCTCTTGAAATAATAGGACTTTATTCTTTGTCATGCAAGTTCGTAGAAGGACAGGATTTATTAGAATGGAAAGGTAGTATTTTTGATTTCTTGTTTCTCATGATGATAATGCAATTGAGCTTCTTCTCTGCTATTTTGATTAACTTATAGAAAGCCCAGATTTATGCGATGATGACTTCTTCAAAATCTTGATGCGAGCACTTCACGCTATTTTCATCAACAAACTTGATTAGCCGCTATATGAAGTCTTATAGTAAAGCGAGTTTGAACTTAACCAACTTGCAATTCTACCTTTTAAAAATGCTCTTTCAAACAAATAGTTAAGTAACACTTCATTTAAGAGTATTAAAATTGTGAAAATCTCTTAGAATATACTAACTACCAAGATCATTGATTTAAAATACACACGCTTTGACCATAATGCTGATTACCTCAAAGCTTATGAAAAAGAAAATAATTTAGATGAACAATTTATTCAATTCATGATTCGTAAAGTAAAAAAACAGATGTTAAGCAAATGTAAAATTCGTCAATCATATAAAATGAACAGCTTAGAATAAGAAAAGGACTAGCAAGAGTAGCAAGAATAAGATACTAAAATCAAGATGAATGTCGAAATCAATTTAAATATTGAGGGTTAATATCACAATGAAGAAGGGAACGATATTCAAAACTTCTAGAATAATGATAATTTGAATGCCTATAAAATCAACTAAAAGGATCTTCTTAATCAATCTATCGAACAAGATTAATATGCTTCTAATTTAGTATCTTCAGTAATGAATCAGAATCCTAATAACAATCAAAATCGAAAATTCAAACTAAATTTAACATTGATTGATTCTGATGATAATGAAGTTGATTATTAGGATATTGGTTAAGTTCTGGACACCATGACGCAGGTCACTTACAAATAACCGAAGCTTCTGAATCAAGATACCAATGCAATTTAAGTTCATTTAGAGGATTAACTCCTCGATTATCAAACTCTAATCAATAAATTAAGAGTGAATCCGCTCACTTATAAATAACAAGCAGATTCCTGTGAATAACTTTTTAAAAAGTTCGAGGAAAAGCTGAACGAATTCATAAAACAAAAATATTGGCTTGCCCTCGCTACAATCAAAAACACTAACATGGCTGTAAACAATGTGTTCAATATAGATTTGGTCGATTAGGAAAGAATAGAAAAGTAAAAAAATGTGTAGGACTGCTTCTAAAAAGCGATCATTATCTGAAAGAAACAAAAAGCAGTCAATAACTTACGAAGAGAAGATTATTTAATAAAATAAGGGTCTTTTTCAGATGAAATTTATTTCTAAAAAAGAGAATCTGGTGCAGCTATTGAAAAAGATCCCGATAGCTATAAACTAACGAGCAAGGATTCAATTACAAAAGCTTCAAAGTTTAAAGCTTAAACTAAAAATTATGATCGTCTTGAAATAAAAGCTTAAAAGAAATTATCCTTGAATTACAAAGCAAATATATTAGCTGATAAGGATTATGATAGTACATTACACTAATTTGAAATACGTGATTTTCCTACTCCGTAATTCTCTGAATCTGAGACATTACATTTAATGGGCACTCTCGATTACGCTATCAACTTCAATAAATATATTAATGAACATCGTGATGTAGATAAGAAGGAAATGTTCACCGGATCACCATTCTTCGAGTGTAACTAACATCGCCTTATGCATACCTCTTTTAGGCATTAAATATCTAAATAGAGTAAAATGACCAAATTTTCTAGCATAGAAATTATCATTAGGCTTTCAATTCAGATTACGTTTTCAAGCCTTAGATACATAAGAACCCCTAGAATTATTCATACCCCAATGAACTTCTTGGACTATTAAATATACTCTGTAATGGACCGGTTTATAATGATTTAAGAGCGACTTTCATGCTCTTAGCCGCATTTTATTCTTCAAAGCCTGAAGATATAACAAGTGAGTGTTTTTTAAACCCACTGGTTTTTCCACTATGCTAAGTACTTCAATCCTTAGTCTTCATTTCAAACTTCAACCATTTAAAGTAAATAGGATATTGGAAAAATATATAGAAGAATAGAATTTGGAGATGTTTCCTTCTATCTATAAACTTCATTACTGCAATAGGGATACTTTTTGTGATTACGTATTCGGAGAGAATTCAATCATTGTGGAGCTCATTTACTTTTACAGTGATAATCCTATCCCTAGATCACAATTTGCCGTTGTAAGAGAAAATGAAGATTATTATCTAGTGGCCATGTCGATTAGGAGAGGAATTATACAGATACCCTAAAGATTTGAAGTAGTTAAAGGTAAAGAAGAGCAAATAATTGAAAACCTGATTGATGAGTTATTTGCAAGTGAAGAATTCGATATAG